>BSDF01000005.1:61058870-61070774 GCA_027925045.1 Hypotaenidia okinawae
GGAGAGAGACATGGACCAGCTCCCAAACGCAGGAAGTCGAGTCTGAAAGATAGAGCTGGCCTGATACCGCCCATGGCAGCCCACAAGCAGCCCCTCTCCCCCTGGGGCTAAGGCCTTTCCTCTTCCGGGGAACCCTCCTAAGACTACTTCCCCAGGCATTGGTCTCGGCCAGAGCAGCCTTCCATTGACAAAACAGGCCGAACGTCCAGGACTAGCTCCCAAACGCAGGAAGTCGAGTCTGAAAGATATAGCTGGCCTGATACCGCCCATGGCAGCCCACAAGCAGCCCCTCTCCCCCTGGGGCTAAGGCCTTTCCTCTTCCGGGGAACCCTCCTAAGACTACTTCCCCAGGCATTGGTCTCGGCCAGAGCAGCCTTCCATTGACAAAACAGGCCGAACGTCCAGGACTAGCTCCCAAACGCAGGAAGGCGAGTCTGAAAGATATAGCTGGCCTGATACCGCCCATGGCAGCCCACAAGCAGCCCCTCTCCCCCTGGGGCTAAGGCCTTTCCTCTTCCGGGGAACCCTCCTAATACTACTTCCCCAGGCATTGGTCTCGGCCAGAGCAGCCTTCCATTGACAAAACAGGCCGAACGTCCAGGACTAGCTCCCAAACGCAGGAAGGCGAGTCTGAAAGATATAGCTGGCCTGATACCGCCCATGGCAGCCCACAAGCAGCCCCTCTCCCCCTGGGTCTAAGGCCTTTCCTCTTCCGGGGAACCCTCCTAATACTACTTCCCCAGGCATTGGTTTTGTCCATTGACAAAACAGGCCGAACGTCCAGGACTAGCTCCCAAACGCAGGAAGTCGAGTCTGAAAGATATAGCTGGCCTGATACCGCCCATGGCAGCCCACAAGCAGCCCCTCTCCCCCTGGGACTAAGGCCTTTCCTCTTCCGGGGAACCCTCCTAAGACTACTTCCCCAGGCATTGGTCTCGGCCAGAGCAGCCTTCCATTGACAAAACAGGCCGAACGTCCAGGACTAGATCCCAAACGCAGGAAGTCGAGTCTGAAAGATATAGCTGGCCTGATACCGCCCATGGCAGCCCACAAGCAGCCCCTCTCACCCTGGGGCTACGGACTTTCCTCTTCCGGGGAACCCTCCTAATACTACTTCGCCAGGTATTAGTTTTCTCCATTGACAAAACAGGCCGAACGTCCAGGACTAGCTCCCAAACGCAGGAAGTCGAATCTGAAAGATATAGCTGGCCTGATACCGCCCATTGCAGCCCACAAGCAGCCCCTCTCACCCTGGGGCTAAGGCCTTTCCTCTTCCGGGGAACCCTCCTAATACTACTTCCCCAGGCATTGGTCTCGGCCAGAGCAGCCTTCCATGGACAAAACAGGCCGAACGTCCAGGACTAGCTCCCAAACGCAGGAAGGCGAGTCTGAAAGATATAGCTGGCCTGATACCGCCCATGGCAGCCCTCAAGCAGCCCCTCTCCCCCTGGGGCTAAGGCCTTTCCTCTTCCGGGGAACCCTCCTAATACTACTTCCCCAGGCATTGGTCTCGGCCAGAGCAGCCTTCCATTGACAAAACAGGCCGAACGTCCAGGACTACATCCCAAACGCAGGAAGTCGAGTCTGAAAGATATAGCTGGCCTGATACCGCCCATGGCAGCCCACAAGCAGCCCCTCTCCCCCTGGGGCTAAGGCCTTTCCTCTTCCGGGGAACCCTCCTAAGACTACTTCCCCAGGCATTGGTTTTGTCCATTGACAAAACAGGCCGAACGTCCAGGACTAGCTCCCAAACGCAGGAAGTCGAGTCTGAAAGATATAGCTGGCCTGATACCGCCCATGGCAGCCCACAAGCAGCCCCTCTCCCCCTGGGGCTAAGGCCTTTCCTCTTCCGGGGAACCCTCCTAAGACTACTTCCCCAGGCATTGGTCTCGGCCAGAGCAGCCTTCCATTGACAAAACAGGCCGAACGTCCAGGACTAGCTCCCAAACGCAGGAAGTCGAGTCTGAAAGATATAGCTGGCCTGATACTGCCCATGGCAGCCCACAAGTAGCCCCTCTCCCCCTGGGGCTAAGGCCTTTCCTCTTCCGGGGAACCCTCCTAATACTACTTCCCCAGGCATTGGTTTTGTCCATTGACAAAACAGGCCGAACGTCCAGGACTAGCTCCCAAACGCAGGAAGTCGAGTCTGAAAGATATAGCTGGCCTGATACCGTCCATGGCAGCCCACAAGCAGCCCCTCTCCCCCTGGGGTTAAGGCCTTTCCTCTTCCGGGGAACCCTCCTAATACTACTTCGCCAGGCATTTGTCTCGGCCAGAGCAGCCTTCCATTGACAAAACAGGCCGAACATCCAGGACTAGCTCCCAAACGCAGGAAGTCGAGTCTGAAAGATATAGCTGGCCTGATACCTCCCATGGCAGCCCACAAGCAGCCCCTCTCCCCCTGGGGCTAAGGCCTTTCCTCTTCCGGGGAACCCTCCTAATACTACTTCCCCAGGCATTGGTCTCGGCCAGAGCAGCCTTCCATTGACAAAACAGGCCGAACGTCCAGGACTACCTCCCAAACGCAGGAAGTCGAGTCTGAAAGATATAGCTGGCCTGATACCGCCCATGGCAGCCCACAAGCAGCGCCTCTCACCCTGGGGCTAAGGCCTTTCCTCTTCCGGGGAACCCTCCTAATACTACTTCCCCAGGCATTGGTTTTGTCCATTGACAAAACAGGCCAAACGTCCAGGACTAGCTCCCAAACGCAGGAAGTCGAGTCTGAAAGATAGAGCTGGCCTGATACCGCCCATGGCAGCCCACAAGCAGCCCCTCTCACCCTGGGTCTACAAACTTTCGTCTTCCGGGGAACCCTCCTAAGACTACTTCTCCAGGCATTGGTCTCGGCCAGAGCAGCCTTCCATTGACAAAACAGGCCGAACGTCCAGGACTAGCTCCCAAACGCAGGAAGTCGAGTCTGAAAGATATAGCTGGCCTGATACCGCCCATGGCAGCCCACAAGCAGCCCATCTCAGCCTGGGGCTAAGGCCTTTCCTCTTCCCGGGAAGCCCTCCTAATACTACTTCCCCAGGCATTGGTCTCGGCCAGAGCAGCCTTCCATTGACAAAACAGGCCGAACGTCCAGGACTAGCTCCCAAACGCAGGAAGTCGAGTCTGAAAGATACAGCTGGCCTGATACCGCCCATGGCAGCCCACAAGCTGCCCCTCTCACCCTGGGGCTAAGACCTTTCCTCTTCCGGGGAACCCTCCTAATACTACTTCCCCAGGCAGTGGTCTCGGCCAGAGCAGCCTTCCAGTGACAAAACAGGCCGAACGTCCAGGACTAGCTCCCAAACGCAGGAAGTCGAGTCTGAAAGATATAGCTGGCCTGATACCGCCCATGGCAGCCCACAAGCAGCCCCTCTCCCCCTGGGGCTAAGGCCTTTCCTCTTCTGGGGAACCCTCCTAATACTACTTATCCATGCAGTGGTCTCGGCCAGAGCAGCCTTCCATTGACAAAACAGGCCGAACGTCCAGGACTAGCTCCCAAACGCAGGAAGTCGAGTCTGAAAGATATAGCTGGCCTGATACCACCCATGGCAGCCCACAAGCAGCCCCTCTTCCCCTGGGGCTAAGGCCTTTCCTCTTCCTGGGATCCCTCCTAATACTACTTCCCCAGGCATCAGTGGGGCAGAGTCTGACTGGAGGCCTGTGACCAGTGGTGTTCCCCAGGGATCAGTGTTGGGTCCAGTCCTCTTTAACATCTTCATTGATGACCTTGATGAGGGAACAGCATCCCCCCTCAGCAAGAACCTGATGATCCAGAGCTGGGAGGAGTGGGTGACAGGCAGGACACTGCGCTGCCACCCAGAGAGACCTGGCCAGGCTGGAGAGCTGGGCAGGGAGAGACCAGCTGAGGTTCAAAAAAAGCCAGTGGAGAGTCTGGCCCCTGGGAAGGAACAACCGTTTCTATCAGTACAGGCTGGGCGATGACCTGCTGGAGAGGAGCTCTGTGGAGAAAGACCTGGGGGTCCTGGTGGGTGACAGGGTGGCCATGAGCCAGCAGTGTGCCTCGGTGGCTAAGAGAGCCAAGGGGATCCTGGGGGCATCAGGAGGAGTGTGGGCAGCAGGTCACAGGAGGGGATCCTCCCCCTCTGCTCTGCCCTGCTCAGGCCCCACCTGGAGTGTTGTGTCCAGTGCTGGGCTCCCTGGGATCAAACAGACAGGGATCTCCTGGAGAGAGTCCAGAGGAGGGACAGGGAGATGCTGAAGGGCCTGGAGCATCTCCCCTGTGAGGAAAGGCTGAGTGAGCTGGGGCTGTTCCTCCTGGAGATAAGAAGACTAAGGGGGGACCTGATTCATGTTTATAATTATCTTAAGCAGGGGATGGAGGGGGAATCAGCCAGCCCCTTCTCAGTGTCTGTGGGGACAGGACAAGGGGCAATGGCACAGGAAGTTCCACACCAACATGGGGAAGAACTTTTCCCCAGTGAGGGTGACAGAGCCCTGGGCCAGGCTGCCCAGGGGGTGTGCAGTCTCCTTCTCTGGAGAGATTCCAGCCCCGTCTGGATGCCTATCTCAGTGAAATGTCCTAGGGAGCTGCTTTGGCAGGGGGTTGGACCCCATGATCTCTGGAGGCCCCTTCCAACCCCTACAGTTCTCTGATTCTATAATCTTTTGAATTGAGTCTCCTACTGCCTAGAAAAACACATGAGGAGGTTCAACCAACGTTCCCTCGTTGCTGGCAAAGGAACAGGCTTAGAGCCAGAGTGACAGGGGCTGCTTGTGCGTTCTGTCGGGAGGTTTCAGCCAAGCTATATCTTTACGTCCTAGCTGCTTTAGTTTGGGAGTTAATCCAAAAATGCAGCCAGTATGGAAAAGCCTATTTTATTTGACACCTCCTTAGAGTAGACAGAAGCAGCCCTGTCATGCAAGGGTCACAGACTTTACCTTTCCCATGAAAATTCCTGGTACCTCCTCAGATTTTTTTCTCAACCCTAGGAGATGGCAATTCATACCATGATCTTCCTACAGCAATAACCCCCAAACTAAAGAAGCTGGGGCTGAAATACATAGCTTGGCAGAAACCTCCTAACAGAAGACAGAAGCAGCCCCTGTCACTCTAGGTCTCAGCCTTTTCCTTTGCCAGAAAAGAGGGACCCTTCCTGGTACCTCCTCAGGTGTTTTTCTCACCCGTAGCAGACTGCAATTCAAACCGAAGCAGCCTGGACTGAAAGACTTATACCTATCCTGGATCCTCCCCGTGGGGCCTACAAGCAGCTCTCCTAGTCCTTGTTCTCAGTGTGTTCTTCTTCCAAGTAACTCTCCTCACTCCCCTTCCCTAGGGATTTTTCTCAGTCGCAGTGGCCTTTCCTTCCAACCATGCTCAACATCTAGCAAGAGCTCTAAACCAGAGCAGCCAGGACTGAAAGACACATTCTGCCTGAAACCTCATTTCTGGCCTCAGGACCATCTCTGGCCATGAAATTTCCCTAGGGGAGCAGTATTGGGGGCTTCCCCAGAAGTGGATATCCCTGTCCCCCAGGAGTAGAGGATCTCCCCACAGGCTCCTTATGCTTACATACCTTGTTTGATCATCAGTATGGATATTTAGCAGAGCAGAAAGAGTTTTCAGCCAGAATTCCTTTTCTGCAGTCAGCATTCATTCTCTGATAAACAGCTGGGGTCAGTAGAGCCACAGCTGCTCCTACAGCTGCTTTTATTCCTTCTGCAATCAGCATCCTCCCTTTTTCAGGCAGGTGTGGTGAGGGCAGTGGGTGGGGCCTGGGGTATATAAGGTACTTGCCTTGCCTGGGGCAGCTCCTTGTGCTTTGTGTCTCCTGTTGCAGTGTTCTGGTTTTCATTTTGCTGTTGGAGTTTCTGCTGTTGTCATGGTTCATGCTTTGAAGGTAAGCACTTTGTGACTAGCTGAGCATGACTAGTGTCTGCCTAGTCAAAAGTAGGCAGACTGCTTATTGATGTAGTCTGGCATGTGTTTGGCTTGTGTATTTTGTGTTGCCTTTTCAGGGTCTTTTAAGGCCACTCAATCCTATGCAGTTAGCTGTTGAGGTTTTTTTTCCTGGTTACATAGCATTTTACCAGCCTTCCTGACTTGGGGCTAAATAGACCCTTGGGGGTTTTTTCACCAACTTTGGACTTGAAGCTGTGAGCTGTTAGCACCACTTCTGTTACAAGGCCTGATGATGAGCTTGTCTAGCTAGTGTTTGAGTAAGCTTCTTGCTTGCATATAGGGGTGGTTTGGGGTTTGTGGGGAGGTGTGTGTTTGGGGGAGTTTGGGAGGCTTAGGAGGGGTTTTGTGGGTGTCTGGGGAGTTTTGGGGTGGTAAGGTGGGTGCAGAGTGGTCTGTGGGGTACAGGGAGGCTTGGAGGTTCTGGGGGGGGGTCCTGGGGGAGGGTTTTGGGGTTATAGGAGGAGTTCTGGGTGAGTTGGGGGTCCTGGAGGAGGGTTGAGTGGGGTTTTGGGGAGTGCAGGGAGGTTGTGAGGGGTTTTGTGGGGGCAGAGGGGGTCTAGGTGGTGCTGGGGAGGAAGGTCCTGGGAGTCCTGGGAAGGGGAATGGGGGGATTTTGGGTGGATAGAGAGGGGTAGGAGGTGCTGGGGGGAGGGCTTCAGGGATGGTGTGACAGGTGGGGAGTGTGTTTTGGGGGGCTGAGGAGTTCCTGGGGGTGGGGGTTGAGGGAGGGCTGGGGGGGTGGGGGTAGTAAAGGGGAGCTGTGAGGGGTTTTGGGTGGGTCTGGGGACTGCTGAGGGTGGTCCGGGGGGCTCTCTGTGTGTTGGGGGGGGAAAAGAGGGTCTCTGTGTGTCTGGGGGGAAAAAGGGGGTCCTAACCCCCCCAGTCCCAGGTTTTTGGGGGTTCAGGGGGGCTGCAGGGGATCTATGGGAGGTTTGGGGGGGCTGGAGCGGGTGGGTGCTGCTAGGGGGATCCTGGGGGGGTCTCTGCGTGTCTGTGGGAGGTCCCAAGCCCCCCTTTCCCCCCCATGACCCCTTCTGCAAGTGGCAGGGGGAGTTCATCTGCAGTAGGAGGGGGTTGACGGGGGTGGGTGCTGTGAGGGATCCCCACCTCTGCTTCCCCCTCTGCAGCCTGGGAGTCTTCTAGCTGGTATTTGAGTAAGCTTCTTGCTGGCATAGGGACTTTTAGCATTTCCTAATCCAGTCGTGGGTACCAAAGGCAACATCTCTTCCAGGGTACAGACAGCTGATGGCTTTTCCTCATCGTTCTCAGAGAACGGCCATCCTTCTAGAACCAGCACAGCTTGCCACAGGCCCTTTGTTGACCACACACAGGGGGACTTTATTTCCCCTACAGCCCGTTACAGGCTCTACCTGGAGGTGTTGTGTGCAATACCTGCAGCGTGGCTCTCTTCAGCAGATCCTGACAGTGAAGTTCCAACCGCCACTTGTTACCCTCTACGTGTGGCCCCTGAGGCTCACCTCCCAGTTAGCAGACCTCCGGCGTGCATCTGCGTTCCTCTCCAGAGCGAAGTTGGGATCCCTGGACTTCCCCACGCTCAGCTGAGGGAGCGGGACAAAAGGCCAAGGTGGGAAGAAGGCGACTGAGGTGACACTGGGAGAAGCCTGTCCCCAGCCCGTGTGACTCGAGGGAGCGCCGGGCTGTTCCAGGCTGACTCTGCCTTTATCCTTGTCACATGCCATGTTTGTTTGTCCCTGGCTCCTTCTCCAGGAGAAGCCTCCTCTTGTTGCTTGCAGGGGCACAGCATGCCTCTCGAGTCCCTAGAGACCGGGCTCCAACACCCACGCTCGCTCGTCCCCACAGTGCCAGCCGGGTTCTTCTTTGACCCCATCGCGAGCTCGGGCACGTCCTTGCATCCTGGGAGCTGTTGGTCATTCCTGTCTGCTTCGCTCGTGTGTTCAGGGCGGTCTGTAGTCACAGCATTCCTAAAGAGAAGCCAGAGCTCAGGAGCGGTGGGACCATCGATTGGCATCGGGGTGACTCGATCCATCCAATACTGGGTATTCCAGGCAGGGGCCGGAGATGACGCGTACCCATCTGGCGGGAGAGGACTCGAGCAGAACGTCCCAAGAAGGTGGGCTAGCCAGCGGCGTTGGCGGGACAAGGGGGTCGGTGGCTCCGGCTGTTTCAGGACTCGCACGCGTGTCTCTCTTCCTCTTCTGAAGCAGGGAGAAAAGAGGGATATTTCCAGGGGAGGCAACTCTGACCAGGGGAGTTCCAAGCGTAACAGTGATTCCGCATCTCTCAGCGCGGTAGGAAATGCCAGCGCTGGCAGCCAGCACGTCCGTCTCTGGAACGAGCAGGCTGGCCCAAGGCCCCATCCCTTTCCAGAGGGCGATGGGGAGTCGAGTTCGGGGTCGAGGTGGCGGTACCGCCGCCCGCACAGTTTTGATGACCTTTGTGTCTCTTATCGTTGCTGAGGAATAAGGTGGCAACCGCCAGCACGTCCCGGTCAGCCCACGCAGGGGATCGCACGTGTTCCCTTCCAGGACAGATGCGGTTCCCCGGTCGCCTGAGAGCTAAGCGGAGGGACCGGGTCTGGGGAGGGAGCGGGAGGAGAAGAGAAGGGCGGGGCGAAGGTGCTGGGGACAGGGGGGTTGTTTGCCCGTGGAAGTCAGCGTAGGCGAAGGGTCTGTTTGGGAGCGGTCCCTTCTGGGCTGGCGAATGGGGAGCGGGTGGCTTGTCAGCATGTCGCTAGGGTGTGCCGGGCAGGGCAGCTCCCTCCTCTGTGTGCGTTTGTACTTGTTGCGTGGCACGTTTTCTGCGTCTTAGCCCTTTTCCGGGTGTCAGCATCCTCTTTGCGCTCACAGGGGCACAGCGTGCCTCTCGGGCGCAGTCTCTGGGGTCTGGAATGCCCACGCTCGCTCATCGGCGTAGCGCTCACGGGGCTCTTCTTGATTTGCCCAGTAAGATCACGGCACGGTTCGTCCTCACATCTGGGAGGTTTCCCATCGGTCGTCTCTGGCGGCATCACCATCAAAGGCTCCCTCAGGAGCTCTGCTCTCTGGTCCCCCATTTTCACGGGCCGAGGCTTTTCCTGTGCATCTTTCCATCGTTAGGTCTCAAAGGCAGGCTGCTCGTGCATCCGTCGTCACAATTTTGACAGTAAGTCCTTCCAATGAGCCGTTCCAGTCCCCTCTCTTCTGGGGCTGCCATAGAGCTTCCTCCCATCTGCCCTCGGTGGCTTTGTTTGACGGCATCTCCTGTCAGGGAGCCCTTCTCGCTGACAGTTTTCCATCATCTTGAAGTCGTGTCATCCACAGGGTTCTGCATTGTGTCATTCTTTGTGCATGTTTGGCACGGAGCTGCTCTGCCCAGGGCTGTGGAGTCAGGGCCATGTGGCACAGCAGTAAGAGTCCAGGGTTAGCATGCGGGATTCTGCCCGGGAGGTCTCGGCGAAGGCGGTACTGTCAGCAGGGGGTGCGGACCATCCTTTCCATCCCGTTCCTGGGAGATGATGGGAGGTGCCCAGGCGGGGCCCTGCAGCCTTGGAACGAGCAGATGGGGTTTTGCAGGGGTGTAAGGGTGTGGGGCTCTGAGGTAGGCCTGCTGGGGTTTCTTTTCTGTCTGTGTTGAAATGGCTGCCTGCAGTTACACTCCAGATAGGGTTCCTCAGTGGAAGCGAGAGGTCTGCGATGGTGCAGCAATGAGTTGGCATCGGGGTGACTCGCTTACTGAAATTTGGGGTTTTTCAGATGGGGTCGGATGGGATGCATACTGATGCAGCCATGGAGTTGTCGAGGGGAAGAGCACAAGGAGGCAGGTCGGCCCACGGTGTCGGCGCGATGAGATGGTCAGTGCCTCTGTGCCATCTATAAGACTTCTGTGTAGCTGTGTTTCATAGGCACAAAGCGAGGAGGAAAGGGGGCGATTCTCACCGGAGGTGACTTGGGCCAGGTAAGCCATTTCTAGTGGGCCGGTGTTACGCTGCAGGTGAGTTTTATAGGCATCCCTTGTTTGGTAAGGGGATGTGTCTTCTCAGGTAACAGAAGGTGGGAACTGGTTTCGGGCAGTCTCTCGGCACACGTCTCATTCAGACCCCAGAGATGGTGGCGGGACCTTCACGGCACACCAAGAAGGTGAGGAGCCCTCGTCTGTGGCGGTGCCTAATACCATGGTGGGCCGGCAGAGCGCTCGCCTCTCTGTTCTTGCAGGTGCTGCACGGCCATTTGCAACCTTTGGAAGCAGAGGAGCAGCGAAGGTGAGCTGGCAGGACGGCCGGGCGCCAGGGAAGAGGCGACGGCGGGAGCAGCGATTTCTCGCCAGGGTCAGAGTCATTCTGCCTCTCTCGGGCGGGAGGTGCCACACACCATGATCACAGCATGTGTCTCTCAAAGGAGCGGGTCGGTGGACTGCCACAGTGTTTTGGATAAGCAGGGTGTTCGGGTTACTGTTGATAACAATTGTCAATTCTATCTGTTGGGTGTCCCTCCTTAGGTCACCGGCTACATTGCGCACGCCTCCCTTCTCCACCCTCAGCGAGCACGGTCGCGTTTGAACCTCACCGCTTTGTCACCAAGCCCATCGACCAGCTGTCAGCTCGCTCTCAGTCTGAAGCGTTTCACATTGCAAACATCTCTGTGGCGTCACCTTTGCAGAGCCTGAGCTGGAACAACACCTCTGCTTCACAAAGCGTTGACTCTCAAAATCTGTGCGCCGCATGACTCTGTACTGGGGCGGTGTAATCCATAGCATTGTCACGTCTTGGGATGCTGTCTCGCGCTGTCAGCCTCTGTATGCGAACTGTCTTGCGGCGTGTGACTCTGTAATGGGGCCATGTAATCCATAGCATATCGTCACGTCCCGGGATGCAGTCTTGCATTGCCTGGCCATGTATCTCTGTGGTGCTTTGCAGTGTATGTCTACATCTACTTTGCATTTTGTGCTTTCTGGCTTGGTGATGGCACGGTGTAATCTATAGCGCTGTTGTATCTCATGGAGCTGTAAGTTGCTGTCTGGCTATGTTTTTGGATTGTCTTGCGTTGTATGGCGCTGTCTTGGGGCACAGTCTTGGACTGTGCAGTGTCTTTTCTAGCTCTGTTTTTTGCAGGCACTACATGGACATTTGGATCCTTGCAGAAAATTCTGCAGCCAATTTCCCAGAGGCTCAATTTCACAGAGCAGCAGGAGGCAGCATGCTGCAGGTAGCGAAGTGGTTTCCTGGGCTTTGGTTTTTGCAGTCTGACACTTCAGCATTACAGTGATGAAACTGTTGAAAGGGTATGACCGTGCCAAGCAGGGCTGTAGACTCGGGGCGATGGCCCATTGCAGTGGGAGGAGGTGGGATGGCTCTAATGAAGGGGTGTGCAGCAGTAGGGGCAGGCAGGTTGTCAGTGAGTTAGTGTGGCTAACCTTGTGTGTGTGAGTGTCATGGTTATTTTCAGGTTTGCTCTGTTGTCACCTGAGTTTGGGCGCAGATGGTGCTGAGGACGGGGTTTTGACAGGCAGGGCAATTTTTTGGAGGCAGCTGGGGACCATGTTGCTGGGTGGTGCCTTAGAGCAGGGCTGGGGGACAGAACAAGTGGTGGTGAGTAAGTGTGGCTAACAGTGTGTGTGCTGTTCCTGTTTCAGGTTTACTCAGGCATTAGGTATTTCATAGGAAAACAAACGGAGCTGGGGGATTATATTTATTCCCCCCCGGCTGGGTGTATTTTTTCCCTGGTTCTGGCCCGTGTGTGAGGTGACAGTCATCACCTGAGTTTCGGCATGGGTGGTGCCTGTTACGGGGTTGTGGAAGGCAGGTAGTGCTTTCAACGGAAGGCGTACAGGACAAGCTCCCAAAGGCAGGAAGTCGAGTCTGAAAGATATAGCTGGCCTGATACCGCCCATGGCAGCCCACAAGCAGCCCATCTCACCCTGGCGCTAAGGCTTTTCCTCTTCCGGGGAACCCTCCTAATACTACTTCCCCAGGCATTGGTCTCGGACAGAGCAGCCTTCCATTGACAAAACAGGACGAATGTCCAGGACTAGCCCCC